>JAXCHB010000022.1:2382500-2392500 GCA_036926305.1 Uropetala carovei
CGTATTTATCGGTGGCATAAATAATGAAACGCTCGCAAACAGTAACACGATGATGATTCACACGCGAAAATATGCCAGGAAATATAAACTTTAATCTCCCCTGTCCAAATATCGCTCAGCCATCAATATTCATATCGTTCTAAATTTACAGGGACGAGCATAAGAGAGGAAATGTCTTTGATAACCAGAAATTATTGTGCCCAGAAAATAAAATGAAATTTTTCGCGGAAAAACATTTTGTCAAAAAAAAAATAAAAATACGGATGCCAATGCGTTGAATCGATTGATTTTATGGCATCATCATCTCTTAAGTCTCTTTGTCAGAAACATTTTTTGACCATTCGTTTAAATAAGAAAGATTTAGTGGTCAGATTAAAGCTGTGAAGAAATCTGCGCTATGTAGTGATTTACTAGACAAACGAGATTTTGCAATGTTGGAGGATAAATTACTCGATACTTTGTGCATGGTGTTATTTGCGCTTAGGCAAATTTCCAGCCTTGCTTCCTCTCCTCACACTTACCTTTCGAAAAGCAGTATTTTGAATTATTATAGTTAAGAATTCTGAATGTGATATTACCAAATAATTTTGAATTAAATATAAGAAAAGAGAATAACATGATACGGATTGTACATTCTCATTGTTTCACACATGTCACACGGGGTGCACTAGAATAAATGGGATGTTATCAGTAGATCTAGACTAGGAGTGAACAATCTACGGCACGCGAGCACATTCAGTCCCCGAGAGCGTTTTTTACTGCCTGCAAAACTATGATGAAAAAGAGACCAGGAGGCATCAACACACCAATTCATACATTTAATTTCATATTATGGTTTAAATATTTATTATTGAAATTTTAGCCCTACAATACTAAAAGACTTTTTTTAAATCAATATGACAGTTCAGAATCAATTGATTACTTCAGATTTTAAAATTATCTGGTCCGTCAAAGCATTTAAAACTTAGGATGCGGCCAACTGAAGCATTCGCAACCACCAATGCGGCTCGCCGTGTAGATAAGGTTTCTCAACGCTGATCTAAATCCTTCATTTCGGGCTGCTTCAGGGGACCGCCTAGTTTGTACCTCTATATCACCGGCCTTGTCTTTCAGCAGTTTTTTCTATAAATGTTGACAGTGAGCCATGATTTGCATATTTATGTTGCTATTGTGAATTATTTAACTAGGTCGGCCTCCATATAGGAAAACGCTTAGCTAAAGCATTCATCATGTTCATGACTCATCTATGCTTACCAGTCATTTTTGACAAGAAATTGCTCTAATGTCGAGATTGTCAAACTTTTTGAAATCAAGCTCCACCAACCAGAATCGAACTATCAATTGCATTTATGTACTTGCTCCATTGCCGGCTTCCAACTATTTATCCTTTTGAACCGCATTCGTTAAAATCGCTTATAGATTTTCATTTCTTTTTTTAATTGCTAACGTGAACCACCTACAGCATGTAAAAGATCCTTGGGAAACATGTTGAGAACCCAGGTCTTAAGCTAACGTATACCGAATTAACGAAATGTAAGAGTTTTGGATTTAATTTGTCATTATATGATATGTCGTTACCATTCTAATGTGAATATACCATTCCGTTACGGCAAGAGTTATAGATCTTGATTTTTTTGGTGAATTCCTACGCAAAACGAAAGCAAGGCCACGAGTAACTTCACAATGAGCAACGTACCCGCAGAAATAATGGTGAGGAAATACGACCTCACTGCAAAGAGTACACGAAAAATAGGGCTGAAAGAATTGTGAGAAAACTGGAACGATTCCAAAAACGTCAGATATAGAGTATTCACAAAACTGAAAGATATTGAAATTCATGTTTTCAGAAAAGTTCTTCCAAAAACGAGAGCGAGATAAATAAGTGATGAGGATTATACGCGGATTTCTTTTGTGCACAATGAATAGCTGCTTTTAATTTATGTTGATATCCAAACTACAATAGTATACTGAAGTATAATGGTTCGCATTACACAAAAGTTTGTTAGCTACCGGTAGAGAATGTCATTGAGTATTTATGAATATTCACGCAGATTTAAGTAAAGGAATGATTAAGCTTATTCAAGAATAAGTAGGTACAAGTTTAAAAAATTGAAATAGTAATAAGTACTTATCTTGTGTATATCCAATAGCTATAACAGGGTTATGAAAAACCAAATGAGCATATAGGCTAAAATTCAGCCGCCTTCATTGGTCGTTCATCTAATGTAAATTTAAAAAATGAAGTCTCTTTTTTAGTAGCTACTTTCGATAAGTGCTTTTTTTCAATTTTTGATACTCAAGATCTTGTTCTTGAATTTGTTTTCAGCCGTAAGACGAACTCGATAAATCTCTAATTAATTAAGCTTAATTGAAAGAGAATGAAAGGTTCTTATTTCACGTTGAAGTGCGTTTCCCCTGAAGTATTTCTTACTCATTCCGACGCGACGATGAGTAAAGTATCTGAAATGTCGAATAAGTACTTGAGACTTTTTTAATATATGATATATGCCAATGATTCTTAAACATAATGCACTTGCAATCCCTTTTTAGGACAGCCGACCTTATCGCGACTCCATTAATTAATAATTATAAAACTTGGTATAAAATTCAAAATATTATAAGCATCAATTTATTTGCGCAAACATTAATGTTATTCTAAATAAAGGGTGTTCAAAAAGTCACCGTGCACTAGTTTATTAAAATTTTCAAATAATCACGTGCATTACACACGAGCCAAGTGTACAGATTTTTGAACAACCTGCATAACCATAAAGTTTAAAAAAAATCAAACAACGACTTCGCGAACCTCTAAAAACCTTCCGTGACCCAGAATTTGAGAACTATGAAACTAATCTAGGCAACTCTGGCGGAAAATTATTTCCTATATAGATATTTGCTTTTTCAAATAGAATGGTTGTTATATTTTGTGGAAATACATTATCAATTTTCGTATCTTTTAAATTTTCAAATAACTTTCCCTGAAGGTTCTTTTTCGTAAAAAAATAATATCAATATGCCAAATCAATTATTTTTGCGTTTATTTTCATGTGCATGAAATATTTTAAAACTTTCGTCAATTACGGTTTTTGCAAATTGATTAATCCATAGTCCATCGTTTCGGAAGGAAAATATCACTTGAAATGAAAAAATAACAGGGAGAAATAACAATCAGGCACTTTTACATTGTTATTCCAAAAATGAATTCCCCTCTCTTGAGGTAATAAGAGCATTGTTTGGAATTTCATTTTTGTTTTAGCCGCAGAAATTAAAAGCAATCCGAATGACATTTTGATACAATTAAAATTCGAAGGTTATAGCAGGGTTAGCATCACAAACGTACAATAAATTTTCTTTATTGAACATTAAAAGCACTTATTCAACTGTCGCGGAATATGAGAAAAGAGGAAAGATTGACGATGAAAAATACAGTATTATCCATCGGGCAAATGTTTTGAATTCCACATACAGAGTTATTGACTTTTATTACCGCATTTATACTTATGCTTTTCTATAGATAAAACACTTCCTAAATTTGTTTAAAACATTTAATTAGGTTTTTATATTCTATAAGATCTCAATTATACATATATGCACTAAACCTCAATTATATATTTTAAATTAAAATTACAGTTAACCCACATTCGCCAGGCTTGCATTCCTGGAAATCGTCTAGGAAGTTGCTAAGACAAAATGTTATGCGAACAAAGTGGGACAGTCAGACCACTTATACGGAGGCCAAGTCGAACATTAAGGGTTTATAAGAATAAACGCATAATAAGTACAATAAACACGCTAATTATAGCATAAATAAGCAAAAAAATAATACTATATCAGCATTTATGAAACGCAAAGAATAAAATGCCATCTCACCTTCACTCTAAGGATTAGGCTAATCAGCTTTTTCTGGTACTCATTGGGTACTTATAAGTGTAATGAATTTTTGAGCGGGGTACTAACCAATCGTAGAGCCCCCACCCTGTAGGATCAATTCTTACCCACGCGCACACATATCTCACTGAAGATAGGAGGAAAACCCCGTTACGGAATTTGCTTACGCTTTCGATATGCTCCAAGAGGGGAGTGCCGTTCTCACGTTTACTCCTCACAACGCATATGTCGAGGCATGCAACGGCTAGGCTAATAATATCGATTTCCGCCAGGATTTGGACCCCAGGGCAGCTACGTGAAAGTCCAGCAATCAAATCACTTCGCCGACACTCTCGGCGAATAAAATTTAAAAAAGATATTTAAATCATTGATGATGACGATATTGAAATTATAATTAAGGTGTTTATGATATTGGAAGGTGGTTTAGAAAGATGTTTAATACTGCCGACGATCGTTCAGGAAAAGTGACTTAAAAGAATCTGCAGTGGAGTAAGGTGTAGTTGGTGATGGAACTCTTGAAAAAACTCGTTCTTGAGGTTCGTTTCGTCCTTCGTTGCAAATCCCTGTACATCTCCTTGTAAGGGGCCGTAAGAGCCTCAAAATCTCTATTAAATTGTATGCTGCGTTCCATTTAAAGGGCCCGTTAAAAAAAATATCAGCCAGAGCCTTAGACATCTGCTGTGTCTCCGGCAATGCCTTGAGCGATTTTCGAGACTTTAAATCACATCCCTCTCTTCCTCCTCAATGTCTTCATATGAATATAGGCTCCTCATGTTCCTCTTCAAAATCTCCTTTATTAGAGTCTAGTATTTCCTCCGCCTTATTTTCTTGGGGTTGCGAAAACTGTATATAATGTGCAAAAGTTAATCCTCCTACTTTTTCCATCAATGGGAAACCTTTCATTTCCTTAAGCGCCTCCACTCACAGTAGCTTTCTCCAGCACGCATTCCAATCTCTGTCTTTTGTTAAAGCATTGGTCCCCCATAAGCTGAAATGAATGCATACGATGAAAATGTGTTTACTACATTGCTAGACATTCTCTCAAACCATAATAAGACATTTTTGACATTCTTGTAGGAAATTTATCGAGGCTGACGAGACGAATCGAAAATTTCTGCCGATTCCGCAGTTTTTGTCGAAGAACATTTTAAGGCATCAATGTCACTTCCGACTTTTCCATATGATTTAGTACGGCTATTAGCAAGAATTTCGAATTTGCCCTACCAATCTACTTGTAGAAAAATTCAGGTGTCATATGTTTCACCTTAGAATAGGTTCATTGCAATACATCGGCAAGCATAGATTTTAAGCAATGAAATAGAATCAAAAGTTTTTAGTGCATGTCCTAACGCGTATTAAAATTGAATGATTTTTTAGCTAATCCCATGGTATTTTCTAGGTGAGAGGAATTCCAAAAAGTTAATACTAATCTGTTTTTGCTTGTCATTTGTCAAATGTAGCGAGTAGGACGCTTGAAATCGTTTTCTTGGCAGTAATGTCTTTATCAATCAGTTTTGGATAAAATTCATCTCGTTATAACGGAAGTAAACGTGAACCTTAGATTTTCTGTCGATAGACTACAGACTCTCCATGAATTTTAACTGATTGAATAAATATTTCCATATAAAAGATGTTCATGTTGTAAATTCGATAAGAGCCTGTGTTATTGCATTACCAGAAAATGTATAGTGGACGTATATCATTGCACCAACGCCGATTATTTCACATAAAAGGAAATAAATAAAAATTAATTGAAATTGCCAACTATTCGCCGAAAAAAAGTCTCCTTGCCATTTATATTGAAAAAATAATAGTATTTTATACGAGTTTTTAAATAACTAAGAGATTCTCATTTCGAAGGTATTTTCGCCCAGAAAGGCACAAATGAAAAATCTTTCATTACTATTTCAATTTTTTCCTCCTCGTCTTCTTGAGGAACGTACACAAAACTTCTCCGTAAGCATGTCTCAAGAGATATATCTTTTAAACAAATATATTCATAATATTCCGCCTATTTTTATTTACCGCTAGATACTTTTCTTGTACAATTATGAAACGAAGTAGACATGAAAGGATGGAATTTTCGTTGTTTGCGGAGACCCTTGGGCCATCATCTTGAGAATGGAAAATTGGATGATCCTCATCTTTATTCGAGCACCTGCGACCTTATATCTTCTTTCCTACTCCCTCTCTCCTCCCGACTCCCTTTATTTCCCTCTTTCTTCTCGAGACATCCTTGTCCCATTCCATCACCATTGCAAGCTTTCTTTTGAAACCTTATATCTCTTTATCCCGCTTTTCTCTCTCCTTCTTTAACTCCTCCTTTTCTTTTATTCTCCCACTCCAACAAAAAAACGAGAAAATCCCTCTCTCTCTCTCTCTCGAGGCGACGTTAAAAAAATAAACTAATCCCTCCCCCCCGCCCCCTCCCTCCCCCTCTCATCCCCTATCCTTGCTGCGAATTAAAAAAAAAGAAGAATTTTCCACCTTTTCTCAGCCTCGAAAAAAATCCAACACCTTATTTCTCATCCCTTCCACTCTCTGTCTGTCTCTCTCTCCCTCTCCCCCCCTACATCACCTCCTCCCATTTATTCTTTCTTTCTAATCCTTCTTCTCCTCGCCAATCTTCAAATTCACCCTCCCAATTCTCTCTTCTTCTTCCTCCATGAGAAATCCCCTCGCCAACTATCCTTTTTTTCTCTCTTTCACTTCTCCACCTTTTTTTTACGATTCCATCTACTATTTACTTTACCCTATCAGTTACACTTGTTTCTCCACCTCTCTCCCTGTCTCTCTCTCTCTCACTCTCCCTCTCTCTCTCCCTCTCTTTCTTTTGATACAACCAGCTTCGTTCCTCCAACTCGTTTCCTTCAGCCCATCCCTCCGCGCCCCCTTTCCCTCCCGAATACTTTAAACATCACCGCCAACCACCTCCATTCCTCCTCCGTCATCATCTCCCTATCTCTCCGCCTTTCTGTTTCTCTTTAGCCTTTAGGAAATCTCACACCGAGATGTAACAGCATCGATGTGGAGGCCGAGAAGGAGGACACGGGTGAGGGCGTTGCGTGGGCAAGATTGCGGCCCATTAAAAAAAGAGGAGAGAGTTGGTGTTCGTTAGGGGGGAGTTGCGGAGGGGCAACGAGAGGAAAGAGATGCGCGAAGAGATAGGAGAGACCGTAGGATCTTGGTCGGGGGATGATTAGGGAGATGGACCAGAGATTCAGTGCGACCGCAAAAAAAAAAAAAAATGGTAAACATGTATACGTGTCCCCGAAGGGATTTGGTCGGGCAGAACGTGTGGGAGGGTCGTGCGAAGTTATCCGGTCCAACCCCTTGAGAGAAGGTTGCTGGAATAGTATGCGACGGAAGAGGTTGATTGCGATGATAAAAAGAAAATTTGAACTGCGCAAACGAGGGAAGAAAATATCGGAAAGGCAAATAGGTACACAAAGCTTCGTCCGTGTGATGCAATTAAAGAGGATGATTATTAGGTTTCTAATTAGCTGTCATTCATGCAGCAAAAAAAAAAAGAGGTCGTGAAAACGCGCGATCATCTGCTTTTTTTAATTCAGTCCTTCGCTTGGACGAGATGAGAGACGAAACGAAAGATGTACAAATAGGGAAAGGTTGAAGGAAGTCTTAATAGAATGAGAGGACAAGTTAATAGAAAAACAAGTGAAAAAATGCCTTAATAAAGTCCGTAGAGATAACGCGAGAAACGAGTAAGCATAGTGGGAGCGGAGAGGGGCAAAAAGTAGCGGGAAATGCTCGGGAGAGAGTAAGAAAGCAGAGAGAAGTTGTGGGAAAATGCCGGGAAAGCTTATTAGTAAGGAAGAGGGGAGAACGGGCTTAAGAAACGATAAAGAGATGCATTAACGCGAAGATATATCAATTAAAGGATCGAAAAGGCGAGAGAAAAATATGACAGAACTCTCGCTCGCGAGAGGTAAAAGAAGTAAGATCATCGTGGTGGCAGTTCAGAACAAATCCTCTGCGATGCTTTCGAGTTCAAATCCAGCCCGAATCGGAAGAATCCGTCTCGCATTCTCTTTTTTTACATAATTCTCGGAGACCGCGTCACAGTTTGGCTCCGATACTGCGACGTCGAACGAGGGCGGATCAAGGGGGAAAAAATAGAATAAGCAAAAGAATAAGGGATTAAGATGAGGAGGATTTGCGTGTATATGTTTGGGAGGAGATTCGGAAGGACGTGAAAGAGGGGAAATAAAACAAGTTTTAAAGGGAGGCCTGGATGATTTAAAAGAAAGATAGGGAGATGGAAAGTCTTAGGGAGAGAGTGAGATAGAGAGAGGGGAGGGGGGAGAGGGGATGAGAGATAAGATGCAGATGGAAAGAATATAATGGGATAAAGTGGGACTGGAATCCAGCGAGCGCTTCAACTCTTCTCACTTCGCAGATTGAAAAGTTTCTTTCCGTTTATTCAATTTTTTTTCGCGATGCGCCTTTCCTCCACCCTCTTTTCTACCTACCTACCTCTCCTTCTATTTCATCCAGTTTTTTCGACCCGCCTTCTTTTCTTTCTCTCGAGTTGGCGTAGATAGCGAGATAGCGTCTCCGAAAACATGCAAATATATACTAACGCTTGCGTGTCCGTGCCTGTGTGTGTGTATATATGTATGTATATATATATATATATATATATAGGGAAACTAGGTGATGAAGGAAACCCAGTGAGCACTTACCGGGAGGAGAGCCGCTGGGGTGTCGGAGAGACACATTTGTAGACTTTGTTAGAGAGACATAACGTTGTGTCTCTCTTGTGCTGACGAAGGGATCATCCCGAAAGCTCCAGCAATGTCTACACTCCAGCGGTTCTCCTTCCGGTAAGTGCTCACTGGGTTTCCTTCAACACCTAGTTTCCCTAAATATCCTCATTTACCTTTCCTCTTCCGCAAGTATGTGTGTGTGTGTATATATATGCATACACACACACACACATGTATATACGTAGCATATAGACAGACAGAGTTTTAACTCTCGACGATGAATTGAATTCATTGGAGAAACGGGGTAAGTGGCAGGCGCAACTACAGCGTGAGAGATGTTTGTGCTTTGGAAAAGGAAAGCATGCAGAAGAGGGGGCGGAGAGGGAAGTATGGTACCGGGAAGGCTGGAAGAAGTGAGGTTTTGACGAGTGAAGCGAAGGGGACGGCAAAGGGTTGGGAGGGGGAGGGGAGATGAGTTGGCTTGTGGGAGGGAGGAGAAGGGAGAGTTTAAGGGGTTTGGGTAGGCTCCAAAGAGAGAGAGAGAGAGAACCCCTTCCTTTTAGCCCTCGTCGAATGGACTCCATTAGTCAGATTAGCAGGGAGGCGAGAACGGCTGCGAGAGAGGGTGGAGGAAGTGGAGATATGGGAGGGAGCGAAGGAAAGAGTATGGGGTTCGGAGCAGGATGTGAGTGGAAGAGAGGGAGAGGAGGAAGGAGAGAGAGAGAGAAAGCTAGGGGGAGGAGAGAAAATAGGAGGAATAGAGTGGAGAGGTGTGTTGGTAGTTTTGTAGTTCGACGTTGAGGGAGGAGGAAGGAAGGGAGAAGAGGGATGAGCGTGGAGGTGGAAGGGGAAGGATGGAGTCTGGTATGTTTCAGGGTGAGGAGGAGGAGGGGGAGGAAAGAGGAGAAAAGGGAGGAGGAGGAGGGGGATGGAGAGACGGAGAAGGCGGCAGGACGGCTGCAGAGGCGCACTCGTCGAGAGGGACTAGTGAAAGAGAAAGGGGCTTTTCATGGTAAGGGATCCTGAGAGAGAGAGAGGGGGGGAGGATGAGAAAGACAGAAGAAAAGGGAGAGGGAGAGAGTGAGGTAGGAATAATATATACTTGCCCTTTTCATGACTGGAGAGGGGGAAGAAGAGAGGAGAGGAAATGGCCTTTGGGTGGCTGGATGGGTGATTCCATCTCCACTCCACCTCTCTCTATAGTTTTCTTCTTCCAACCATTCCATAATTCTCTCACGCCCTCAACCCAACCTCACTACTGCCGTCACCATCACATTATCTCCTCCGGCGCGCGCACATACACACCCGCTCCCGCACCCTCTCTCCACTCTTTCTTCCCTCTCATACTTCCCCAGTCTCTCAGCGATCATACCGTTATATGCTCT